>JASTVB010000080.1:0-40286 GCA_031125705.1 Saccharomycopsis babjevae | reverse complement strand
ATATTTAATATTGATTTTAGATGACGTAGTCGTAATTTTGAGATGGAAGTCACGTGCAATATTCATTCATAACGACACCATTTATTTCTACCTTCAGACTTTTCTTACAAATTTGATTCGTGTTTGCAAATAAATTGTTATTGGGATTGGCAATCATTTATTAGTGTTACTTATCACAAATCATTTAATACTTATTCAAATAATAATTTTTGCAATTGCTATTTCAGAAATATACCAGAAAGTTCTTAAGCATTCTAAAGGTTTAAAATTCCCACCTTCCAGTTAATAATTTTAGGTAAAAAGTATTTATATAGATAGTTATAAAAGAAATATCGTTATTCATTAGAATTTTTGTAACCCTTACATATTTCACTATTTTTAATGTATATTCTAATAAATAATATTTCGTAAATACAAGCCATCAGAATTTCTAATATTATATCTTTTCTTAAATCCTCTAATACCAAGTTAAGAATAATTTAAGCCACTTATGTGCTCACTGGAATTTTCTCTCATCTTTATCTTTTTTTTTAGCAGTATATATCTGTAATCTTTAACCCGATACTGCTTCTTCAACTTTCCATATTCTTTTTCAAATCTAATCCTCCTTCTGTTCATTTCTGAACTTTAGAAAGATGGGCTCTACTATATATCATTGTATATTCTAATTGATCTTCTGCAGATGGAGTTATATCTTCATTGTTTTACTTAATTCTCATAGGCTAATATTTATTCTTACAGGTGAACATGCTCCAATATGAATATTTTACTCTTTTTTTTGATTGTATTCATTGGTTAGTTGTTTTATTGTAATATACAATTTATTTTGACAATTATGTTTGTAAGCAGTAGAGCTAATTCCAGATTCTGAGATGAAATTGGGTTTCTATTCAGGCGTTTTACGCGTTATCTGCATTAATTTCCTTAGGACCTTTTCTTCATTATTTTCTATTCCACGATGAAGATGAATGCATTATTCAATATTTAATTTATGAAAAATTCTGTGATGATATGCCGATTTTTCTTTATTTGAATTTGTGTTACCACTATTCCTTAATGTGATTTTTGTGATAAAAATCATTGACTTGATCAGCATCTTAACAGAAATTTAAAATATTTGAAGATTTGAGGTTATTTGCTTTATTATAGGCAAATTACTACGAACTACGAAAATACATAGTTATATGGATTAGTAATAATTTATCATTTGTTATTGATCACCAATCAAACAATAGTTATTCATATCATAGTTATAATTATTGTTATACTTTGGTTTCGATTATGGTTTTTGCACCACTTTTCCACTCACAACTAATATATTTGAAGGGTTAAAATTCCCACTTTTCTGTTTTTATAATTTTAGTTACAAAGCATTTATTTAAATTTATAATAAATATCGTTATTCATTGTAATTTTTTGTAACTGCTACACAAAAAAGATATAAAAAGTGTTCATTAGCTTGGACTTAAATTTTGAAGTCATGGCTGAAATAGTGTTTCAATTCGAAAAGTTAAGTAAATATTGATAGAGATATTCTGTGAAGAAAAGAGTTGATATTTTCAATCTCCAAAATTTTTTCGCCAACCAAATATTTCCCTGAATTAGAAGATTCAAGAAATTATAAAGTTCAGGAACTGGATCTTTGAGTAAAGTTTTACGTAGGTTAATATTGGAAACAGAAAATGAATTAGACATTTTTGAGTATCAAATTCCTAATTTTTTTTAGGTATTATGTCTCTGAAGATTTCCAAATATTAACATTTCTTACTGATTACCATTTAAGCTATCGTATATGGTTTAGCTAATTGAATTTATTTTTTCACATCGTTTATACTCATTCTTATGCTACAATAATTTTTTGTTTTTCCTTTTGTATATTGACATATCCACATCTATATATCAAGATATAGTAAAAATACTAGAAAAATTTAATCAAACAAATGTAATTATTAATGATAACATAATTATTATAAATAAAGTATCTCATATTTATTTCAGTTATAAAGCGAAAAATACGGATTTTTATTCAAGTTTTCTAGTAAACCAAAAAAAGATTAATTTTTAAGTGTTACACCTACAAATTTTCAACCTAAAAATATAGTTTTCCTCGATAATGATGATGTAGGAGTTACAAAAAATCTAATGAATAACAATATCTTATTTGTGACTATAATTATATGAACAGAAGGTGGAAATTTCAACCTTTCAAATATATTGGTTGTCTATGGAAAAAGTAGTGCAAAAACTACAACCACAACCAATGTATAACATTGGGCTTGGAATAACAATAATTATAACTATGATATGAATAACTATTGGATGATTTTGTGATAAGTAACAAATAATAAATGATTACCAATCAATATAACAATGCATTTTCACACTTGAGGCTGTAAAGGTGCTGTAAAATAAGACTTTTTTCGAAGGATAATAATTTTGCTAATTATAAAAGAAAGGCTAAAGGAAGTAAGTATACAGATGGAGAAATTGTCAAAAAGAATATATAGAAAGGGAGGAAGAAGAAATCATAGAAAAATATGGAAATATATAATATAACACAGCATATTATTTTTCTAGAACCAACAATGATTATCATTATTTATGATGATTTTGAAAAGAATTCGGAGCTACTTAAAAATAGGGTCATTTGATTGTCATTTTAATTAATGAAAAGAGACATTGAATAGCTGTGCATATTAACTGAACTGATGAATAACTGATTATATATTAAGAATAATCAAATTAGTTGTAGAAGGTTCTTTTTTCCTTTTTATGCAGGTTTATCAAAAGAATTAGCTTCTATTGATTGATATTTTATAATAATTTGTAGTTTAATTTATTTGACTTATAGTTTATGTTATGTGAATATAAGCTTTTATGAATGTAATTATTTTTCACTGTTTGAGTAACTTGCAGCATATTGTTTCAATATATATAATTGTTAGGCTGATATCATCTGGTGAAATATATTCACCTATGGGAACGAGTATTATCCTGTGAAAACGAATATATTCTTTAGGAGTATAAATCAATAAGGCCCAGCTGTGGCTAAATTAATGCCAAACTGCGGCTGAGCAACAAAACATTACTGTATTCTAGTTCTAACGGTAGTCACTAAGTAAGAAATAGACTATGTAAGGAAGTAAATGTAAGAGTTACAAAAATTCCAATGAATAACGATGTATTATTTTTTAACTATAAAATAAATACTTTTTAACTAAAATTATAAAAACAGAAAAGCTGGGAATTTCAACCCTTTAAATATATTGGTTGTGAGTGGAAAAGTAGTGCAAAAACCACAATCACAACCAATGTATAGCAATAAGAGAATAACAATGTAAAGTCCCAGAGTCTTTTAGAATTCCATAGAACTCTCTGGAACCCCATAGGACTTTCTGGAACTTCTTGGAATACTCCTTGAATAACAATTGGTAAGAATAGTTAAATTGAGAATAACAATAATAGTATCTATGATATGAGTAACTAATGAATGATTGGTTATAGGTAGCAAATAATAAATGATTACCAATATCAATATAACAATGTATTTTCACGAAAATATTCAGATGAAGAAGTTATCGGGAAGGAGAAGAGAAGAAGAAGAAAGGCGGACGGATACATACGAATATATATATATATATATATATATATATATATATATAGAATAGAAATCATTATCTCTCTCAGATTAAAAGAATGTCTATTAATGTTAATAGCGATTCTGATAATGAGTCACAACAAATGACTTGACAGTAAATAATGGAACTCATCTTGTGAAAATACATTGTTATATTGATTGATATCACATACTATTTCTTACCCATCACCAATCATCCAATAGTTATTCATAACATAGTTATAATTATTGTTATTCTCAATTTATCTATTCTTACCAATTGTTATTTTCTTATTGTTATACATTGGTTGTGATTGTGGTTTTTACACTACTTTTCCACTCACAACCAATATATTTAAAGGGTTGAAATTCCCAGCTTTCCTGTTTTTATAATTTTAGTTACAAAGAATTTATTTTATAGTTAAAAAATGAACACAGGAACAGAAAAGAGAAATAAGAAGAGAGAAGAACGAAAATTATATCTCTCTTGAATTAAATAATGAGTAAGAATATAAATAATGAAATTATAGTCTTAGAGTCAAAACAGAATCACCTGATTTGGCAATAATTGAAGTATTCATTGACGAAATTATTAATACGAAATCAAGATTATAATGATGGTTATATATTCGAAATAATATAATACCTTGCAATCCATACACTATCTGAGTAAAAAGCTTAAAAGTTTTCCACATTGCTTGATTGTCCTTCACGACATCAAAATATCTTTGATTCAACAATGGTGAATGAGCAAGGATATATATAACTCTTAATGTGCTAATAATTGAGTGAGATCCTTGGTTTAAAATAAGTAAACCAAGATAAAATAACAAATAAAATAAAATATAGATTCACGTCTGTTTGAGTAATTCTTCAGATATCATGGTTTAGCAAGTAGATAGATATATTCGCTGGGATACTTCTAATCATTAATATTGAAACTGTCGAGTCAAATGTTCTGACTCATTATCAGAATCGCTATTAACGTTAATAGTCATTCTTAGAGTTTGAGAGAGATAGTATGTATATTTTCTTGTCCTATATATTTGTTGTCTTTTCTCCTTGTTCTTCCTTGTTCTTCTTCTTCCTCCTCTATTCTTTCAGCATCGTGAAATGTACCAGATTTAATACTAATCGATATTCATTGATGTTGTTGATATTTTCAGGATATACTTCTAAGTTATCTGATTTATCATATTCTGAGCTATCATATTTCTATTTATAGTTCTCGAAGGAAAATATATTTCGACATGCATATTGGATTTAATACTACGTATCCATTTATCATATCATATTGAGTCAGTATTACTGGCTCAACAGAAACAATAAATTGTAATACCATGATTAAGTTAGCTTCATGTTATTATATAAATAGTATATAGAATGTTCATTTCTTTGGTAATATGATTATTTCGTTATGAATCTAGAATATTTAATATTGATTTAGATGACGTAGTCGTAATTTTAAGATGGAAGTCACGTGCAATATTTATTCATAACGACACATGTTATTATATAAATAGTATCTTGAATGTTCATTTCTTCCGTAATCTGATTATTCTGTAATTATTCTAACATTTTATATTGATATAGATAACGTAGTCATAATTTTGAGATGGAAGTCACGTGCAATCTTTATTAATAATAACAAAAACAGTAAAAAAATGTGTATAGATATACGTATAAAGCACATTATAAGCACGTGACTTATATGATTTTCTAAACAAGGGCACAGAACCAACAATAAGCTTTTACTTTTCACGTGATCACAAGTTTAGTTGAATTATCACGTGATATTGCACGTGATTGAATTTTGAAAAATGCACATTTTTATTTATGCAGATTTATGCAATAATTAATAATCACATGACTTAAATAATTTATTTCATGGTTACCCTGCTGGAGTACTTGTAAAGTGAAGATAAAAGAAAAAAAAGAAGGTTTTACCCAAAGATGCAAAAGTTCACGTGACATTTAGAAATTTAAATTTGCTTACTGTGGTGATGCATTTTTAATAGCATTTATTTATCAGCAAAAATTTTTTTAGGCGAAAGATAATTTTAGTTTAAACGTCGTGTGGGATCCATACAATACAGAGAAGTTATCAAGATGTTGATGGATGATAATAAAGAAATATTATTTTTGTTATTATTTCGTAAAAATACCCAACTATAAACACAAATACCTGAGCAGATACTTGCTATTTGAGAAAAGCAGAATCGGAATATAGGTAATACAGGCAATTTTATTGTATTGTATCTGCTATACATATTAACCGTATAGCGCGCTGAGCCCTATATTTTGGATAGTGCTTGCAATTTGTTTCAACAGATAGGAAGGTAAACCATCGAAGAACGAAATAAAGACAGCTGGGTTATAATGACGCTAAGCACTCGTGCGTTGGGTTTTGCTTCGCTTTTTTCGGTTATTATACTATGGGTGATCTCATCTTTCATAATAAATGAGTTATTCGAGAATGACTTGTACTCCAAGCCGTTCTTCATTACTTACATCAACACTTCCGTGTTCATATTTTATCTTGTGCCGTACTTTTTGAAATATTTATACCGCAAATGTTATCTAAGGAGTAGCCATGTTAGTTTCACAAAAATTTTAGAGGATGACATTTTCGAATCATATCGGGAGGCAACCAAAACTGAGTCCAAAAATACAAATAGCATCGATGGTTGCCTTAGCCCAAATATTCATAATGATATTGGAAATAACCATCCCAACAGAAGAAAATCTCAAACAGTTATTGATTTGGAATCACAGGTTGAAACAACAGAGCCTATGTCTACTAACGACTCATGCTCCGATCATAGTTCAATTCATATTGGGCTACTTTCTAGTCACAATAATCGAACCGATGAGGAAAATAATGGTCCGTTATCCTTGAAACAGACAATTAATTTGAGTTTTCAATTTTGTATACTTTGGTATTTGGCAAATTTAGGTACTAATGCCTCATTAAAATATACAAGTGTGTCATCTCAAACCATTTTATCCACAACAAGTTCTTTTTTCACTTTGTTCCTAGGTTATTTCTTCAAAATTGATAAGATAAGCAGATTAAAAATTGTCTCATTAGTTTTAAGCATGATAGGGATAATAATAATAACTAGAATTGACGCAATAAATTCATTGAAGCTTCACAATATTAATGAGGGATCATTTAGTGCCACCAATTTGCAAATGTTTTTCGGAAATATTTTGGCTTTGTTGGGTGCCTTGTTTTATGGTTTTTACACTGTTTTATTGAAATTGAAAGTAAAATCTGAAGAAAGACTTAATACAAAAATATTCTTTGGATTTGTCGGAATTTTCAACTTGATGTTACTTTGGCCAAGTTTAATTTTATGGAATTACTTAAAAATTGAAATCTTCGAGTTACCATCTCAAACTTTATCTGACGCTGGTTCGTTAATTTGGAAGTTGTTATTGGTTAATTGTTTGATTACATTTATTAGTGATTATTGCTGGGCAATAGCTGTATTATTAACCAGCCCCCTTTTGGTAACAGTGGGATTGAGTTTTACTATTCCTTTGGCCTTGATTGGTGATTGTCTTTATAAGGGAAAAACTGTCAGCTGGGAATATTTATTAGGTGCTGGTATAATTTGCATTTCCTTTTTATTAATCAATAGAGATGAGAGCAACGAGATAGCATCTCACAATGCAGAAGAGGATGAGCATCTTATATAAATATACATAGAATAATAGATATTTATATTTGCCAAGATCGTTTTTTTCCACAAATACTTGTAAGATTTTTTTTTTTCAGAAATTTCTATCTAATGAAAAATCTTGGGAAACGAAGCTAGAAAATACAAGCTAAAACTACATCGATTGTTTAATTATAAAATTCAAACGCATACAATGATGAAAGTGTAAAGGAACTATCTAAAAAACTATTGATTTAAAACTGAAACAAAAACAAAAATTAGTATTAAAAAGGATACAAAGTCTGTGAGAATACTATTGAGAAAAAATACAAAATAAAACAAATCAAATTATTGTAGAAGCACGCCGGAATAAACATCCAGATACTTAGCTCATACAACATTTTAAAAAGTTGTTCCACTTTTCTTAGATTTGCCTTTCTTTTTATTGCCTTTCTTCTTCTTTTTGTTGCTATTTGCATTCACCAGTTTTTTTTTTGTTTTAGAGACATTGGAATCATTACTAGAATCTTGGGTTGAATCAGGTGAAGGTGTTGTTAAAAGTTGTTGGGGATTAACTTCATTAGTAGTATTTGTATTTGTATTTGTATTTGTATTTGTATCTGCACCGGCAATAGCATCAGTATTTGTTGTATCAGCAGTCACACTGGCAATGAAATCAGTATTTGCATCTGAAACAGCATCAAGATTTGCAGTAAGATTTGTGGCAGCATTTTCAGTAATATTTTCGTCAGTATTAGTATCCAAAGTAAACTGATCTGAGGAGACTTGGTTTGAACTTGTCTCGACATCACCTATACTTTTTTGGGTAACTGAAGAATCTAATATTTTGGGAGAAAATTCTCCATAGCTAGGAGGTCTAGATGCTGCAACCTTGAATTTATCTTCATCGCTAGTATTAGTCTTTTGCACTTTATTGGAAAAAGCATTGGATAAAGATGTTGATGGATCAATACCAGAGTAGTTTGGTTTCGAGTCATTGATTAACAATGGAATAGTTTCCTCTTTCAATTTTGAATTTTCATATTTAGGAGGAATCGAATCATCCCCCTTGTCTAACAATTTGGTATCTTTATCATCGCCATACAAAGGAGGGGCACCCAAGCATCCAAAATTTTTGGCAAGGCCGTATTTGTTCACATTCGCTTCGATAAAAACAAAACCACGCTGACCTAAATTGACAGAAAATTTATAACCGGAGCAGTTAATACCACCAACAGCAGGGAACCATGTTAAATTTAATCCAGAAATCATATCGTCATTACCAAAAATTTTTCTACCATTATAGGTGAAGAAAATAGAGCCAGTAGCCACTTTAAAACCCACCCCGACAACATCTCCTTGTTTCAAAATAGGTAGAATGCTAGGCGCATTATCAAAAGGCTTGACGAATCTAAATTTACCTGTGTTTTCATATGATACAGAAAACTTATTATAACCAGGCATTCTGAAAAAAGGATAAGGTTTGGTAACCAAGCCGACGTTAAATAATGTGTCAAGTCTGTTTGCCAACTTGCTGCGATTATCCAAAGGATTGATACCAGAGACGACCTTATCTGAATCATAACTAGGTAATTCTAAAAATTTGACCTCGTAGTAGACTACGTCTCTGTTTTTAGTAGGTAATGGGATGTTCAAAATAGCTATGCTGGTGTCATTGGAGTTGAAAGTTAGTTCAGTTTTATCCTCAACAAGGATGTTAAAATTCAAAGGATCTGATGTGGTGATGAAATGGAAAGCATCTAAGCCTCTATCATTTATTTGATTTTGCTGCAAAGTAGAGACTCTTTCGCACAACTCTGTTGGTCCTTTTTCTCTTGCAAGCGCGTATTCCTTTAACTCTTGTCTTGATAATAGCGGCAAGTAGGTCAACTCGTCGTTCATCTCTTCATCGGTCAAGATATTTATATTAGAAAGCATGTCTTCTAGCTGGTCCTCAGTTATTTGAAATAATGCGTTTGATTTTTTTGACTTCTTCGAATCCTCGTTACAGCCAGTACACAACATATAGAGTCCTAAGAAAATGGAGCCTATAACCAACGAACAGACAAACGAAAGAATGATTATCACCAACGTGAAATCTTCTTCTGGGCCTGTATCGCCAAAATCTGGACCCAGGTTGTCCTTTATAAGATGAATCAACTGCTTAATAACAGGCATCGTGTGTTCTCAAAGTGCTTCTTTTCCTATCCCTTGTTTGATAAAAATAAAAAAATTTTGAAAAAAAAGTTTTCCTATAGCACCACCTTTTGATTATTTGGCAAGCTCTTTTCAGGAATAATGAGAACAGACGTTCCAAAGTAAACCAATCAGATTTAAAACTATCCGCGAGCTTTTTGGTTATCTAGGGTTTTATATTAATGATGTAAGAGTTAAACTAAAACCTTTGTTGTGAAAAAGTTCATTGATAGGGGGTCAATATGTCATCAAAAGATCATTTAATCTATTATATGAAAAAAAAAACAAAAAAAAAAATCGTATCACGTGCAGATACATTAGAACACTGCTAGCCACATATATCAGCATATGATTACATCTTAAAATTTTTATAAAAATATCACGAGACAAATACAGAGAATAACAGGAAAACACATAAACACGCATATTTAGAATATTGAGAATTGAAAATTTAATAAATCAAAAGTAGAAAAGCGAATCAGAAGAATAATTGATGATCATGTTGATTGTGCATTGGATTGAATCATGTAATTATTGATAAAAATCAACATGTTCTCTCGTGATTCTGGCAGTTTTGATCGCAATGTTATGAGAAAAACATACAATTGCTTATTAGAATTGCAACACGGCACGTGAGATAACAACTTTCTACATACCCCACAATTCAAATAGCGATATTAAGAACAAAAACGATATTATTAGAGTTGGATGTGCAATACAGCTGAGCACATTTAAGAGTGGAAAATCTAAAAGGGAAGAAAAGGGCTGAACGAACACCTGATGCAAAACTGGGTCTATAAAATCATAGTATAAATATTAGAAAATATCTCGCAATATTAATAAATAGCACTTTCTGAAACTCCTTATTAGCCTTGTCCAAGTAAACTATTCAAATTTACAAACAGGAAAACCCCTAAGTCGTCAGAACCTTACGAATTGGTATAATACACATATCCTCAATTCCTTCTTTCGTTTATTTTATTCTTTTTTCATAAAATGGCATCTCATTTTGATACTCTTCAAGTCCATGCTGGTCAAGAACCAGAGGGACCATCCCGCGCCAGAGCTGTTCCAATCTATGCTACATCCTCCTATGTTTTCGAAAACTCTCAGCATGGTGCTCAATTGTTCGGCTTGGAAAAAGAAGGATTCATCTACTCCAGAATTATGAACCCAACCACCGATGTTTTTGAGAAAAGAATTGCTGCTCTTGAAAACGGTAAGGCTGCCCTTGCAACTGCATCGGGTCAAGCAGCACAGTTTGTGGCAATTGCTAGTTTGGCTCACGCTGGTGACAACATTATTTCCACAAGTTTCTTGTATGGTGGTACTTACAACCAATTTAAAGTTGCATTCAAGAGACTCGGAATTGAGACCAGATTCCTTGATGGTGACGACCCAAAACAAATCGAATCCAAAATCGATGAAAAAACCAAGGCTATTTACATAGAATCTATTGGTAACCCTAAATATAACATTCCAGATTTTGATGCAATTGTTGAAGTTGCTCACAAGCATGGTGTTCCGGTAGTTGTTGACAACACATTTGGTGCTGGTGGTTATTTGGTTAGACCATTGGATCACGGTGCTGACATAGTCACTCATTCTGCCACTAAATGGATAAACGGTCACGGAAGTGCTGTTGCCGGTGTAGTGGTTGATTCTGGTAGATTCCCTTGGAAAAAATACCCAAAGAAGTTTCCACAATTCTCAGAACCTAGCGAAGGTTATCACGGATTAGTGTTGAATGATGCTTTCGGTGACTTGGCATTCATTGCCCACGCTAGAATTGAAATATTGAGAGACTTGGGTCCAACTCTTTCACCTTTTGCTTCTTTCTTATTAATTAACGGTCTTGAAACCTTATCTTTGAGAGTAGAAAGATCAGCCAGCAATACTTTGAAATTAGCACAATACTTGGAAAAATCACCATACGTATCCTGGGTTTCTTATCCTGGATTAGAATCACATCCATATCACGCAAATGCTAAGAAATATCTTACTGGTAATGGATTCGGTGCTGTTTTGTCTTTTGGTATTAAAAAGTCTCCTAAAGAAAAACAAGATGCTCCAATTTTCGAAAAGACTGGTGTGAAGGTGGTTGATGGTTTGAAGTTGGCTAGTAACTTGGCTAATGTTGGTGATTCCAAGACTTTAGTTATTGCACCATACTACACTACACATCAACAATTAACCGAAGAAGAGAAAAAAGCTTCTGGTGTTACTGAAGATTTGATCCGTGTAAGTGTTGGTATTGAGTTCATTGATGACATTATTAATGACTTTGAACAATCTTTCAAAGAAAACTTTTAAAACAGTAACTTAGATTAATATACAATTTCTATTTATATTCATGAATTTATACAATTGCAGTTTAATATCGGTTAAAGGTAGATTACGTAGTCATTTCAAACAGTTGATACTTTAAATTGCTAGATATTATACTTACGTTATTATCAAAAATAAATCATTCATTAATATTGCACAAAATTACCAAATTGAAGATGTAAATTAATTAGTATTCAAGATTTTCATAGTTTTGTTGGTTTTGAATTCCGAGTTTTTTCGAATATTCTAAAGCAGATTCGTTCAAGGCTTTGTTTTCTGTTTCTAACATTTGCAATTTGCTCTTTAAAAATTTCACGTTTGAGGAAACACTTTCTTCGTTGTTGATTTTATCTTCAATATTCAATTTCTGTTTGACTTGACTTTTTAAGTTTAGCCATTCTCCCTTGTCCCTTGAAAATCTGGATTTTTTCCAAAATAACAAATTATCCTCTTGATCGCTCGAATTATTGATATCAAAGTTGGATTCGTCAAGTTTATCTAAAGTTCTCTTTTTATTGGCAAGGATCTTTGTAACATCCCTATTACCAAATTTGATTGCAAAATTCTTATCAAAAGGATTTTTACACTTTTCATATAAATCATTAACTAAAGTATCTAAATCTTTTTGGAAGTTTTCTAAGTTTGTTTCAATTTCAAAAAAATCAAACTTGTTGAGTTTCATAAAGAACCAATTATCATTATTCTGATTCATTAACAGATAAATTATAAAATTAAAACTTTTGTTATTGATTTTAAAATGATCATTAATTTTTCCCATTAAGGCTTCATAATAATGTGTATCTCTATGAGATAAGGATACCCCCTGACCAAATTTCGAATAAACATTTGTAAATAATTTATTATCGATGCTATTGGCTTTTTTATTCAATAAGTTATTTCCTATTATTATAGATTGTTTTTCTTTTTCAATAAATTTAGAAATCTCAGAGTTGAAAGTATTAAAATCCGTATAATATTCTCTCACATATTTTTCATTGCAAAATCTGTTCATGAAATTGGCAAAAATATAGATTTGTAAAATCACCTGCAATTTGAATTTATAATCAGAATGATTCATTTTTTTAAACACATCATTATTCACAATTGTCTGCGATACAGATGAGTAAATATCATTATCGTCATTATAGTGTTTTGATTTTTCCTGAATAAATTTGCTGTGATAAATATCTTCTTTGCTTGCATCTGCATCAATTTGTCCATTGCTTTCAAAGAATTTTAGCAATGGTTTATTAGTAATTTGATTGGACAAACGATCATTGACATCTAATGAATTTGGGTAACCAGCAATTGTTTTTGAAGAATGATTTCCTTTGTAAGTAACTTGCTTAAAATCATCTACAAAATTCATCAAGCCTTTTCTAATCGACTCTTTTTCTTGATTTCTCAAATCTTTGACTGAAGTAGGTTTATTTAAAACAGCTTTTAGTTTGTAGAAGGTTGAAGCTGCACCAGTATCACGAGTGGCAGGAATCGGTGCATCCTCATTGAACTGAAATAAATCCTCTACTGGACCCCAAAAATTTTTTTTTGAGATATCAAAAAAGTAGCAAAAGTATAGACAAAGCTGACCACGAAATTCAGTTTTTCTGGAAAAAACACCATTTGTAACATTCATTCCATTGATCGAGTCATCTTTTTTGGAGGTGCTCTGTATCTCCAAACGATATATCAAATCTGTAATAATTTGAGCTATTAGTCTTCCAGATCTTCTTTTCAAAGAATACTTTTCCTTTTTATTCGAATAAAAAGCAGACTTTCTGCATTCCATGTAGCTCCAGAACTTGTAGCAGAACTCCAAGGTATTTCTCTGGAAGAAATCCTTTAGCAATATAAAAGGCAAATCTTGCTGACAATCGTCCTTAACAAAGCAAATGTACTTGACAAAATCCATTATAATTGAATAAACCTCTAGTTTTAACTCCAGTATTTGCTGTTTGTTCTCTGTTGTGGATATAGAACTCACAAATTTTTCTAAATTATTGATCAAATGAAGAAAAAGTAGCTCCATAATCAAGTTTTTTGAGTTGGAATCTTTTACTTTGGGAATAAACTGAGTGTAAATCAGACTGAGAAGAGAGTCGCTGTCAATTTCATGATACAATACTGGTTTCTTTATCTCTACACTTTCCAATACTATACCATCTTCCTGAAAATGCGTTTTCTGCTCTCTAGCCAATTCTAGCAACTCTGAAACCTCCGTTTTTCCTTTGTAGATCTCGAAATATGTTTTCAACAACAATTTCAATAGGTAACGTGCAGGCTCATAGATGGTTTCCTCAAAATTTCCCAAAATTTCCGTATTTTCGGTAATATCTGTAGATGTATTTAACAAGGCCATGGTTTCCATAAAATTTTTAACACTTCCTCTTATTTTTGCTCCAATTGTTGTATTTAAATTATCATTCAGAAGACATTCATTATATTGCATTAATTAATGAATATATAAAGAAGGATTTGATATTATTGAAGAAAACACATCTTTTTAATTTGAAAAATTCCAGAAAACATAACATCTAAAAATCTTAACATTATTTAACTAAAAAATAAATAAACCCAAACACCATTTTACAATATTTAACACATCCTGTACTAATAAGGTTTATTTTAAAGTAAGTGAATCAGCATCAATAGATAAGCCCCTTAATACTTAAAGCATATTCAAGCTTCTATATAACTTTCATGAATTTGTATATCCCAGTTATTGATAATAGGCTTATATTGAATACAAAAGTTTAATAAAGTAATTACTGTATTTGCTTTTTTTTTTTGTTTGTTTTTTTGGTGAATGATTTCCATTGAAAGAAAGGAGACATGACAGGTAAACCAATTGGTATAATAGTATTGCTTGCTTTATTGCGAATATTATCGATTGCAAAGGGATCGGGGGTCACTACTCATTTGATTATTGTTTCGCGGTCACAATCATTTCTTCCAGAAGATGTTCAACAACTCCATTCTTCTTTGCATAGTGGGGCGTTTTTCCCAGACAGCTTCTACAATTGTTTAGGATTGAGTGATGTTGCAGAGGATACTCATTGGCCACCATTTTTGTTGGAAGCCTCTAAGTACTATCGAGAAAAATATGGATGGAGATCGCAGCTTTTTGACGAAAAGCAAGGAACAGACGTTGCTACAGAAAAAGGTGCCAACTTAAAGGCATTCTTGTTTGGGATATTTACTCATCAAATCGCAGATTCTACATGGCACTCTCTTCGAATGAATGATGGTCTTCTCAAGCACTTGGCAGCAATGGAGTTCGCCGGGAATATTGAGCAGGCTCACGCATATTTGGACACGGCAGTAGATTATTTATTATTAAAGAAGTTGACAGAAGTTGATAGATTAGATAAGAACAGCAACATAGAAAGTTATTTTGGGATAAAATGGGAAACTCCCGTAAATGATTTGATCAACATATATAAAAGACTTGGGTATAACCAGATAAACAATAACAATTTGATGTACTGTTTACGGAGAGGTAATATTGGACTTAAATTGGAGCTTAATAGTTATGAGCTTACATGGCCAGCTATTGTAAGTGATTCTCCGTACTGCGATGATATCTTTGACTCTTATTTTTTGGGAGGATTAGAGGAAATTGAAACCACTATAGCCAAGTGTATCAAAAATTTGCTGGATTGGCTTGATAATGATGATTTAGATTTAGATACTTTGGATAGTTGGGATTTATGTCCTGACAAGATAATCAAACCAGGAAAGTTTGTAGAAAATATGGGCAAAGACTTTGATTCTATCCCGGGAACAGAGCCAGAAAAAAGAGCTGAGTCTTTGGGAAAAATTAAAGTTAGTAACAGGGATGCTAAAACATTTATCTCTCCATTTGTACAGAACAGCAGATTTGGCCACGATATCACCGTAGGTAAATTTTTGGGAGAAAACCAAGAAATTTATGCTGCTATAAGTGCTCCATTTGAAAACATGGATGGTTCAGTATATTTGATTCCTTTAAAAGAAGTCACTAGTTTTTCTAATGATAGCATGAATTTACTATCTATTCAAAGTTCAGGAAACTCTAAAAATGTTGCCCAAAGATACGGCTACGCTCTCGAAAAGCTTGTTTACACTGTTTCTTTAGATGGTAATAATGAAAAAAATTTTGAATTCTTAGTAATTTCTGTTCCTGGTGAGGATAGGATTCACATTTTTTCTGGCTCGAAAAGAATACTACTGATTGAATTTCCAAAAGAGTATAAACAAATTGGAGTTAACTTGATGTGTGCAGATATAAATCAAGATGGGATTGTTGATTTAGTAATATCAACTCCTTTTTCTAATTCCTCTAAAATAGCAGGATCTCAAAATGGAGTTGTTTTAATTTTCGATGGGAAAAGGATTCTCAATAAAATATTCGAAACTTATGGAACTTGGATTAATACAGAATTTGAAAACAAATTTTCGAATAATTTTATGCTGCAAAGGCTATTAGATCATCACTTCCATACTACTGATGTGGTTTATTTTCAAGATTTAACCCCTACAATCTTGGAATTTCCAAAGTCATTCATAGCAGATAGGGACGATAAAAAAAATAAATTGAAGGGATTTCAAAATTTTGGAACCTCAATAAGTTCAAATGATAAGTTTTTGTTTGTTTCCATGAGAAGTACGGGGACTGTGTTTATATATAGAACATCAGAATTAATGAAGCAAGGAAAAGGAAACGCTAATCCTGTTTATTGTTTAAACCTGAAAGAAGATACTTCAAATGGGGAAAACAAATATAAAAGAGTAAAATCTCTGCAAACAGGTCAATTCGGATCACGTCTAATCATTTCAGGAAACGAACTTGGATTGTATTGGTTAGCTGTTGGTGCTCACAGTGAAACATATGAATCATGTGTTTTATGTGGTGGTATTTATTTATATGTGTTTGCAGACAAAACGAATATAGAACCAAAGTTAATCAGCAAAATAATTATAAAGAAAAATTCTGAATTCAGCAAATTTGGATACGCAGGTACTTTGCTCAATCAAGAAGGTGCTTCTATATTATATGTAACGGCACCGACCTTCAAACAAAACATAGGAGCCATTTTCCTGGTAAATGTAACAGAAATTTTGGAAGAATATTTATCAAAAGGTATGTTTATAACTACAGGTGTTGATGAACCAGTGTTTTTAGGCCCATCAGAGGGGTATTCTGGTTTTGGAAATACAATTGATAGTTTTATCGATACAGATGGCAAAAAAAAGTTGTTAGTTGGTGCACCCTTATATGGATACTCTCAATTATTTTTAAATTCCAAGAAACTAACTGGGCTCACAATAATTTATGATTTGTGATGATATGCCAAAAAAATGAGATATTAATCTCATTGTGGTAGAAGAAACAAAAAGTAATGATTTCAAGAAAGATAGTTTTTGATGAAAATTGTTTTTTTCTAGGATCTTTTTATTTAACAAATATATGCAGACCGAGAAATTTAGCAATTTTGAATAATTATAGACAGTTTTTTTTTGAGATGGTCCCGAAAAATATAAGATTAGATAATCTTTCGTTTGCATATTGTGATTTAGGGAATACGCTGTTTGCTTTCCAAAATACAGATGAATGAATGCACACTTAATATCATTATTTTCAATTATTTAGTCTAAATCTAAATCAAGTAGAATGTTAATATAATGCACTAATAATGCACTAATAATCAATTGAGGCTACATTTGAGTTGAGCTGAAGATTGTCAACAAGTTCAATAACTCAATGTCACATACATAACTCAAAGAAGTTGTGAGTGATTTGAGAAACTATACTTATTCTAGCATTCATAAAACTATTAATGCAATTGATTGTAACGATTCATTGGGAAATTCTGAAAATAACCTTTATCTTGATAGTTATTTTTAGTTGTAATATATGTTATTTGATTCAAACGTAGTGCTATTAGTTAAAATATTCTGGAAATTGCTAAACGGTTTTTTTGTCATAAAACGGTTTTGTACATGAATTTTTAAAAACACATGAAATAAAACATATAGAAAGAAGAAAGATGCGAAAATTACAAGATTAATAAATGTTGATTCAGTAATCGTGAAGAATTATCAAAAACATTTGCCCTAAAATATAGGATAATGCGCTCTTCCTACTTATTTTGCGCTGGTTGATACAACAGTAAAAGCGATTTGATCTTTTTGAATCTCTATTTTCTGTTTATTTAGGGTTCTTTTGACTTGATATTGTTGAAGTATTTTGAAAATGACACTATTTTGAGATTACAAATGACAAAAATAAATTGTCATTTTTTGATATAGTTCTATATCATTCACATTCAATTTTTGAATATTTTTTTATCTAATACTCGATTTTCTGTGTGAAATCTTTGCTTGCAAATCTAACATTCTAGCTCTACAAGAAAATAAATGAGAATATATAAATTGTAAATTAAAAACTACTGAAAGTATATGCTATATAATGAAATTTTCAAAAAGGCTAACGGGACAATCTAATATAAAAGTCTAATAACAATCTTGTAAGGAGTGCTGTTTAATTCTTGGTATAATGTTTCAAGACCCTTGGCATCGACATTGCTGATATCGGCCATCAAGTAGGCAATATCACCCTTGGAGTCACTGAATTGTTTTTCAATATTGTGGTTACCCAAGATTTGATTAACAGTCTTCAAGACACCAGGAACGTTTTGATGCACGTACAAGATTCTGGCATAGTTCTCTTGATCCAAGTTCAACGATCTTAAGGAAACTTCAGGGAAGTTAACAGCACCATTGGAGGTACCTTCGTTGATGTACTTGGATAACGCAGTACCAACTTCAATACCAATAGCGGATTGAGCTTCTTCAGTAGAACCACCAATGTGTGGAGTCAAAATAAGATTTCTCAATGAAAGCAATTCGGAAGTGAAGCCGTTCAATTCGTTGTTGAAAATACCAGCCCCATTTTTAGCTGGCTCATGTGGATACACATCTAAAGCAGCACCACCAATCTTACCAGATTTCATGGCTTGAATCAAGGCAGGAATATCAACAACGGTACCTCTAGATGCATTCAAGACATAAGCACCATCCTTCATTATAGCAAATTGAGGGGTCGACAACATGCTTTTAGTTTCTGGTGTAGCAGGAACATGGCAAGTGACGAAATCGGAATTTCTCAATAACTCATCCAAGGTGGAGGTTTGTCTAGAGTTACCCAAACCCATGATTGTTGTAATATCATAGTACAAGACATTCATACCCATGGACTCTGCCATTACCGACAATTGGGAACCAATATGGCCATAACCAATGATTCCCAAGGTTTTACCTCTAATTTCCCAACATTTGTTGCTGACCTTGTTCCATGTACCGGTGTGCAATTCAATGGATCTGTCACCTAATTGTCTAGCCAAAGAAATGATTTCACCAATAATAAGCTCGGCAACCGATCTGGAGTTAGAAAATGGGGAGTTAAAGACAGCGATACCTTGTTTTGCAGCAAACTCCAAGTCAACTTGGTTGGTACCAATGCAGAAACAACCAACGACAACCAAGTTTTTGGCGTGCTTGAGCACGTTTTCAGTCAACTTTGTCTTGGATCTAATACCAATGGCATGAACTGTTTTGACTTTCTCGATTAACTCGTTCTCTGGCAAAGAGGTCTTGTGGAACTCAACCTGGTATCCTTGTTTAGTCAAAATGTCAATGGCAGTTTTGTTGACATTTTCCAACAAAAGAATCTTGATTTCGTCCTTGATGAATGGTCTCAAAGGCTTTGAAGGTTTACCAGACAATCTTTGAGTGTATGAGTTTGACAAATAATTTTGTGTTGGAGAGGTAGAGACAGCGTTTGACTCGTTGCTATCCAACGACAATGACTTAATACCAGCAGCAATAGGTTGTGGGGTGCTCATTTTTTAAACGGTGTATTTCTGAATCAATACTATATCTTTAGATTTTGATAATCTTACCGAAATAATAATGTTTTTCAGTAAAATGCTACAAATCAATCAATTTGGCTAAAAATTAAAGTTAATAATGAAAAAAATTCAATTAGAAAGATTCATGACTACTTTTTACTTTTATATATTTATATTTTTTTTATCCGTGAATAAATTAATTACTCATTTTTGCACGTTCGAAAAAAAAATTTTTTGTGCATGTGTGTTGAGAAGCAATGACCTAATGTTCATAATCATGTGAGGATCTAAGGATGAAATATTAGTAAAATACGGAGTTTGTGATTTTTGATTCTAACTGTAAAACCAGCTTGAAACATTGAGGGAATGATGAGTCTATCAAGATGTCATTATTTGCGAGCTCCCACAGAGAAAGTTGGAGGTCTGTGTTTGTATTTTCTAGGAATATTTGGAAAAGTTCCTTATCACCTTTATGAGTAGTAGTAGTAGCTAATTGTAATATATTGTTGATTGAGACCAATAGGTCATCCTTGGTGTTTTCGTCTTCGCAAAGCTTTAAACATTCTTCTTTGATTATTGGAAAAGTGAACTCTATGATCTCTCTTTTGGTCTTTCCAATGTAGTATAGTAAGTTGAGATACTTATTTTTCCATATCAAATCAAAGTCCTTGGAACCAAACAAATATGACGACAAAATGAGACTCAACTTGCTCATGTCGCCCCAAAGTAAAAGCGACTGAATCAATATCTCGCATACGCTGTAGCCGTTTCCCAAGTTTACCATCTTCAATTTTTCGGATTCAAAGCCCGCATTTTCAAAAATAGCCAAAAATTCTTCGGTGTTGTTGATCACCATGAAATACGGAACAAGCACAGATAGAGCCTTAAGATCGAACGTAGCGTTGTATTTCATTGCATATTTTCTGGCCACCGATACTCGTACAGTGATGATGTTTAATCCCAGGTTATATGCTGTAGATCGAGCGTGGCTGGTGTACAAGCTTTTCCCTATAACGACAAGCAAATATTTGTCAATATCCTGAATGAACAGACGTGGCATATCACTGAAATACTTGCTAAACAAGTCACATTTTCTTTCAGAAAAGTTCGCAAGCACGTTCAACAGACTTTCATCAGTGAATACATTGTTTTGAAACATCAACTTGACCGTCTCTGAAAAAACAAATACTGATGTCTCAAATACTAAAACACTGTCGTACAATGATGTTATCATCGCTAAAAAAATAAATCGCTTGAAAAATGGCGACTCTAATGATAGACCATTGACTATTTCGCCTAAAGATCTCAAAAAAGCAAGTATGGTGTTAAATACAGGCTTCTCAAAAAGTTTATCAACTGACAACCGCAAATAATAAGCAATTAAATAATCATTTGTTCCTAGTTTGTTCAAATGTCCAATGAATTGAATATTCTTATTCTGGAAAACAGAATCATCATTCAAAGCAACTTCCACAGTCAAATCTAACAATCTAGAAAACCATACCCTACTGAACATCCTTCCTTGATACTCGTCTAAAGAAAGCAAACATACCAATGTTTTACTCTGGGTCTCATTAGAAAATATATTATTCCAATAATCCTTAGTCAAGTCACTCGATGATGGTGCTACCATATTATGACTCTTTAAATGCTTGACTTTCTTACGCTCTTCAATCAATAGATCTATCTTGTCAGAAATCAAGTTTTTACTTTCTTGCGTCAATAATTTGTTATTCTGAAACGTGCTGAAAGTATTTATTGTTATATTATGAATCAAAAGTCTGACTCTTGGAGGTCCGGTTCTATGAAAGCTTGCACAAACAAATAATATTTCAGGGAGGTACTTTTCCACGTACAAGATCTTATTGAAAAACATTGGAATCCAAAGTTCCAATAAAAATTCAATTTTGAACCAATATAGATCATTCATAACTGCCTGTGCTTCGATAGATTGAGTCAATCCCGTTCCTTCCACTAATTTCTCCATCACAGCATTACAAAGTTTCATCGTCGAATTCATCCCTAATAAGGAGAGTAAATTTTTATAATCTTGCCCGGAAACTCGACGTGTCGAAACTTCTTTCACTACCTCTTCCATAACAATACTGACATATTCTGACTCATTTATAAATTTACTTATAACATTATAGTGTAATCCCAAAATGTGCTTCTGTTCCGCAGGGACAGATTTTAAAATTGAAGAAATAAAACTTCTAACAAGCTCTGGTCCATTAAAAGAATCTTCCGTCTTTGTGTAAATTTGAGAATACACAAGATCAATCCAAGGTTCTAATAAAACATAAATTCCATAAGTATCCTCAAACAGAAGTGACGAAGATATCATATACTTTGAGATGAATATAAACACCGTTATAATTTCCTTAGTTAATTCAGGATATTTCAGAGCTAATTTTGAAGAAAAAGTTGATAAATATTCGATTGATTTCGGAGGATCAGAAACAGAGTCTAGCATTAAAGTATCATGGTCATATAACCCATCAACATAGTTTTGAAAAATGTGGGATAACTCATAAGCATTCTTTCTTATTGCTATCTCATTTGAAATCAATCCTAAACCTATCGCAAAAAAAAATTCACCCAAGAGTCGCTTTTTATGAACTGTATTACTGTTAATACTGATCTGAGCCGTCTGATTGTATAGGTTTGTT
Source organism: Saccharomycopsis babjevae (assembly GCA_031125705.1). Lineage (NCBI taxonomy): Eukaryota > Fungi > Ascomycota > Saccharomycetes > Ascoideales > Saccharomycopsidaceae > Saccharomycopsis > Saccharomycopsis babjevae. Next base: position 17,920 of record JASTVB010000080.1, on the reverse strand, counting down.
TTATAATCAGTCCTTTTCAAAATAAACATACTGATAATCTGAAATTTGCTGCTGCTCTCGAAAACTAGTTTTTGCTGCATCATTGATGACTCAGCTTCAAAAAAAGAATTTTTCTTAGAATCTTCTATATCTTTGCAAATATCATCATCAACTTCTCTCATGTATTTCCAGTCATTTAACGGTTCATAATTTATCAACTTTATTTTTTTTGATATATTACCAACTTTAAAGTTCTCATAATCACCAATACTATAAACAACATAACAATTATCAATTCTAATTTGTGCAGGTTTGCCCTTCAAAGAATTTTCGGGATAATATTGAACGTCAGTAAATACTTTGTTGTTAGAACCAAAGCTATATGTCCATGGATATAGATTGAAAGACTCAATGATGCAAGAATTTTCGAAACTCGACAAAAACGAAGTCTTGCAATAATTAGGATTTAGTAACTTTCCATCACTTTTTGATTTTTCATTCACTTGTTTCACAAGTTCAGAGGCAAAAATTGAACAAACATTTATATAAAAAACCCCAATGCATTTGTCAGCTATTTCTTCAGGTGTAAGTCTATTTAATAAATCAACAGTTCCTTGTAATACTGGAGTGAGATTTGGTTTATTATAAAGAGTACAGTCAATAACGATATAATAGGTCGATGTGGACGCTCGAGCTAAAGATTGTATGATTCTTGCAAACAACAATTTTGGATTAACGTCTAATGATAAAAATTTTGAGTATGTCAAAGCAAAGACCTGAGAACCATCCTTTGCAACACTCTCATATAAAAACTTTGAATCCATAATCTGTTCAGTGACTGGATCTTCTAATGACTTGCTAATAATATCATAAAGCTCTGAATATTTTTTTCTATTATTTCTTATGAAGTCCGCGACCGTTGGGTAGAAATTGAAATTAGTAAAGTTTATTTTTTCAAAAATTAAAACTCCTTTCCGATATGCATACAAACTGCTCTTATTTTTGCCGTCTCCTGCATTGTCAACACCAAATCTCAAATTTATCCTTCTAAGCTTTTCCACGTTATTAACAATAAACGTGTAAATAACCCTAACATAAATCATGTCAAATTTTTTAGAGTTATTTGCTTCATTTTCAACTTGTTCAACAAGATCCTCACTTGACAACCCGTCTATAAACTTTTCAATTCTACTTTGTAAAATAGAGATTTCCTTTTCCTTCCCTTTCAATAATGGAAACCGTTCAGTATTTAAAGTACCGTTTGATAAATTCTGGAGTGCTTTCGATAAAAGTACAAATCCTCTGCTTGATTTATATGTACTTTTCAATGTTAAAAATCCTTGATCATCTGGGAAAGCAATAGCAGGACAAAGAAACCTCAAGAAAAAGTAAGTTCCAACAATCTTCAAACTCAATTTGTCATCTTTCGTAAATGCAAAAACACGATCTCTAAGTAAATAGCAAGTAGCTTTCAAAATTGAAGGAACAGTTTCCAAAGAATCACATATGGAATAAACTAATCTCGTGAAGTAATCAGTAAAAGTATCAGTTAAGTCTTGTGAGATAATAAGATCCTGAGATATGACCATCTCAAAATTTTCATCATTTGCGATAAGCTCATCTAAAATATTTCCTGCTGTACTTCTCAAATATTCTTGACTATATTTTTTCCCAATTGAGGAAAGAATTTTTGACGTCAAATTATTATTTCTCAAGATTCCCAAATGATTGCTGGACATTTTCAACTCATGATCAAGTAATAATTTCATACTATATAGCAAAATTCCACCTGCTTCCGTAATACTCAAAATTGCTTGGGCTAAAACATCTATTTCTGAGGGAGAAGCTATCATAGACATGGCAATAACAAAATGAGTATGTTTTATTGCATCAAAACATTGTTCATAAAATGAATTAGAACAAAAAAAGTTCTCTGTTTTCAAATCTTCGGTCTGCTTAAAAAAGGTATGCTTTATCAGTTGTAAAAGACATTTCTTTATTGTGGGATCGTTATCTGTAACTAATGGTAGAACATTACTTGCAGCGACATCCCAATTAGACTTAACCATATTTCCAAGAGTCAAATTAATGTTTTGAACAATCTTGTCAAATTCTAAGTTGGTAAAATCCAAATTTGCTTCTTGATATTCTTGCAGACGATAATTTTTAGCTGAAGATACTACCTGTGATGAAGATTGTTGAGAACTTTCAGTATTCAAGTTTTTTGATTTGTTGTCCTTTATAGTTTTTTTCAATATACGTATCAAAACGTTATAGTAATTTCCAAACATAATTGTTCTAAATGTATTAACTTCTTCATTGAAATTGATATTTTTTTGTACAATACTGAGATCATTTGTCAAATGTGTTAAAGTAACAATAATTTCTAATACAAGCTCCCTATAAATATTAAATAAGGATATAATGTTTCTGTCAGAAACACTCTGAAACCCAATACCATCAATACTATTAGGAAGAATATTATTAATTTCATACTTAAAGAAAGAACTTTCAAGCCAATGAAATAATAATTTTAAAAGATCGTTTTTCCATAAAACAAAAGTATTATTTATCCTAGTGTATTCATGATATTTGAGACAAGTACCAATGAATTTAACTGTCAATAGCTTAAATTTAGCTGTTTCTATCACTATGGTATCAATTGAATTTCCACTTCCTCTATTGAAAAGCAAATATTGATTCTTCAAGACTTCAAGTAAATAATCAATTATTGTTACTATTCTTGAACTGTTTTCAAACAAAAACTCCCCTAGTCTATCGAAAAAACCTGTAACTATATGTAAATAAGACTGCAAGAAATCTATTTGTTCTAAAGATAATAACTTGTTTCTATGCAGCTTGACTAACCCTTCAAGTTTTTCGATAAATATTGAATAGACATTAAATGCCAAGTTAGGACTTATATCATTAGTAATTGTATCAATTATCATTATCTTGATTTCCATTTTTTTAGTCTTCGAAAGAACATCCAGTATTTCTGAAATTAAAATGAACTTAGGCATCTGAGAAATTTCCTTGTAGTCTAGCGAACATAAATTCGGAGAAAAATCCACACCTAATGTTGCAACCAAAAAAGAAGCATAATTTCCAAAACTATTCATCTGACTTCTTGATTTTGATGCTGAATCTGGATCTTCCAAGAAAGGTTTAATTAAATCCTTAATGATGTCTGTCGCTAGCAAAACCCCTTTTGAGGGTTTTTCGATGCCCAACTTGAAAAAGCTTCTAACTTTATTGCGAAAAAATTTTTGTCCTTTGACTAAAACTTCTGAGTCATTGATTATTATTTCAGTTAATTTGGTATTAAAATCTTCTGTTAGTCGCTCTTTAATAGCTGGAAGAGTATATACAAAATTCCAAAACATTAAGTAATCTCTCTTCACAATATTATAATATTCTGGATTTGTAATACAAAGAAATATTATCAAAAACTGTTCCTTTACTGCTGCCAAATCCATAATAGCTCTGGACATTACTGAATTAATGTCATCAAAGCCAAAAGAATCAACTTTGCGAACAAGTTTAACTAACTTCTCAAATAGCTGAATTACCGTAGCAAAATGAATAAAAATATACTTGTTTGATAAAAGACTGTTTAAACCTTGATCAAGAATTGAGGAGTACCATCTCGCCAGAATTTCTATGCCAAATGCAAAAATAAAATGGGAACAGTTAACCAAGTCTGCCCTTTTCAATACTGAGGAGGAGAAATTGATGATCTCCTTATAGCAAGATGCATCGGAGCCTCTTAAATAAGAATAAATCATATCTATGTAGGTTGAAAAATCTTTTGTATCAGTAAGTTTTGTTTTATAAAATACATGGCCTTTCGTTAACACATTATCATTGAAAAACCAAGAGAAAGAATTAAAAAACCCTATTGGATCTTTTGCAAATATTCTGATTCCTAGTTGAAATATGCGTCTACTTATAAAGCCCTTGAATGTTAAAACGCTAAGATTAGCCTTTGTTTCTTTTATGATTGGATTCAAAATATTCAATTTGGTTATAATTTTCTGATACGAAGACTTATCAATAATATGCTGAATAGCAACATCAGCGTCAGCTTTATCTATAGCACTCAAAGCAATATAATACTCATAGGACGATACTAAATCATAGTTATCAATATAGTATTTGAGCATAGGACCGAATAATTCTGGTACTATATTCAAACCATACGCTAGTAGATCTATCTTAGATAGTTCAATTATCAGGATTACATGACGAGAATCATCATGAATGAAGCATTCGTTTTTTATATTTGCAAATATTTCTCTAGAATACTTTATGCAAAATTTAACTAAAGAATGTGATCTATCATATTTAGAAATCACATGAGCACATGCAAGTAAATTAGAATAAAGTTCTAAAATCAAATATTTTTCATCCATCAGAAGGTTTGGATTTTTTGTAACCAATAATTTTATTCTAGAGCATATTTTCAACTCCAAAGGGGTGAATGATTTTTCTGAAGAGCCTGGTTTATTATTATTTGGCTTTTGAGATAAAGGAATATTATGATGTTTATTGTTTGTTATACTTGAAGTATCTGCGTACTTGAAATCATCTAATAGCCTTGGATTGCAAAGAAGATATACTGCTATCGGTCTGTAATTCAAAAAAGTCACTTCTGGAGACAATGAGTACCAGTTAACAAAAATGTAGTCGAGGTCTCTAAGTTTGTGTATGGAGTTGATATATTTCTCGGGATTTAAAATGAGCCAATTTTTTATAGCAGTTGCATAAAAATATCCAAGAACCTTCAACAAACGAGAGACGTTCTTACCACTTGCTCGAAGAGGCTGTGATAAAGATTGTAACTCCTGTAATAAATCAGTTATGTCTACTTTCGCGTAGGTAATTATTTCCAAATAGCCACACATTATTTTGGAATCCGATATGAGAAACAAAATGTCCTTTTTCACATATTCTATTGGGGCCGCCTTAATAAACGATAGAAGTCGCAACTTATAGATATTAAGAAAAGCCTTTCGATCTATTATCGAAAGAAGGGATATCACATGTTCAACATACTTGTCGTTGGTAAACGCAAGACTCATTGGGATATTGACAGATATCTCCGGGTTATAAATGGCGAGAACCATATTAGTTGAATATGTAGATTTTTTGCTTATCAATATCTCCAAAAGACTGATCAAAAGTCTTGTGTCAAATACCAAACTGTAATTATTTATATGTTTCATCGCACTGATGGCAAAGCAATCAAAGCCCTTCAATACAAGAAGCATTATGTCATCATCATGCTTGAATTTCTTTAGAAGCTCATTAAACCCGCTTAGCATTGGTATTATATCGCTCTCCTTCACAAAATAACAGAACTGGTCGCAGGTTAGCTTGTACAATTTGTCAGCCATTCCAGTAACTGCGGGCACATTATTATGTACAAAATTGTCTAGTATGTCGTTTAGTTTGGAAAACGTAGCTTTGAGAATCACTAGCCTTGTTGACTTGATGACAACCTTTCCTGAATGGGCCAACGGACTAAATGCATTCTTTGTACTTTCGGTTTTTCTTGTGTAAGAATTGCTGCTCATGGTCTAATAAGTTGAGAAGATGCCAATTGTTCCACAAATCTGTGTAAGATATATTCATGTATTTTCGGCCAATTGAGGATATTTTTGGCTTATAGAGCTGTTCTTACTGTTTTCCGCTTGCTGTAACTTTTATATTTGCAAGATATTGGTGATTTACTGGCAATATTCGCACACGGTATCACACACGTTGGGTGGTTATTAGGCTAACCTTTGGACAGATTATCCGTGATTAGCCTTTAATTTGTGCACAAGAAAGGTTCCAGTTTTGTGGGCAATCTATAATTAATACAGGGCATCTTAACCAGAAACAATGAATATGTATAGGTGTGATAGTTTCTGGGTTATAATATGTACAGATTTGAGTGTGTTAAGTTTTACGGCTTAAGGCTTTTTTTATGTACGGCTTTTAAAATAAGCACTCCTGTACCGGCAGAGTGTCATGGCGGCGAACCGAACAAAAAAAAAACAGATGACAAAAAGATTGCGCAATCAGGCCGTTATCGGTACCTGTGCGGTTATATTTGTGTGTCTCATGCAGGCTAAGCTTTCCAACGGTTTTCCCTTGTAAAGGAAACCACAATTTGCACTCAATCACGTGATTTGGATCCTTTCCAGTATGTGAAAACAATATATGTGTGTATAATTGCTTGGTATCATTGCTTGGTACATTCTTATAATTTACACAGTATCAAACCAAATACTGGCCAACATGGTGTACTTGAAAGACATAGGGGGTATTCAGGGACAAAAAAGTGTGGTGTAAGACGCAAAAAGTATGGCAAGAGACCCTTGCGCAACCAAGAGAGTAGCAACACGGGCTCTTCAAAAGCATTGTGTACCGTCTAAAAGCCACAACCACAGTCGGTTTCCGTGGTATAGAGCATAAGATGAAGAAGCATTAGATGATACGGAAAAACAAGTTACTATAAACTAAAAACAACGTCAGTTGAGGTCTGAAGCAAGAAGTTAAGAAATTCGGAGTAACGTGTATAATAAGATTTGGGGATAAAGATTCAATAAGGTTTAGGAAAAAGGATTTAATAAGAAAAAGATTTAAAAATAAACATGGATTAAGCTTTAGAGATTAAGATTCAACAAGATTTAAAAACACACAGTTAAACAACTTTTAAAAATAGCAATTTATTGAGGTTCGAGAAAAAAAATCCCATAGGATCTAAAAAAAGCTGAAAAGGTGATCACAGTACAAAAGTATAATATTTAAGAACACAATTTGATCCAATTAATACGTGATGTATTATAATCCAGAGAACATTTTGTGTGGTGCAGAAATCTGTTCTGTGGTTTCTGATGAGCTTCTGCGGCCAGTACACAGATAGCGCAGAAGAAGCACTGGCCGATGTGACGAGGACTCACGCCGAAAAATTGTGGTGGGAAATTTATTGTCAATATGGTTAGCTAAGAGGTTGTCAAGACCCCAGATACACACACTTAGCGACAAAAGTGTGTTTTTCTTGAGAATAGACTGAATTTTTCACATTTGACTTACACCTTAACAATTTTTCAGAGTGAAAAATATGAAAAATATCATCGAATCGTGGGCTGGACTCTTGAACGGTGTAATTAGCAATAGTGCATCTGTATTATGGCATCCATTTTTTGATTCTTGACTAAACAAGTATGGTAAAGGAGGTTATGCTTGGACAAAAGCATCCCTATTGTCCATTATTTGTGATTTTTGAAAAAAAAAGAAAAAGAAAACAGTAAACAATAGAATAAAATTGTGGTGTTTAACTACCAGCATTGTTTCCAACACTAGCTTTCTGCATTGGAGAACCATGCTTACCTGATCTCGAATATAAAATCCCTGAATTACCCTGTAGATTTATGATTTGCGGATAGATATTTGAGTTGTTTAAAGATAATTATCCAACAACATATCATCCTTTCATAAGAACAAGTAATCATCTTTGTTCTGAAAACATAGTAAACCCCCAAAATTTCTGATCACAGATGTCTTCCGAAAAAATTGACAATATCTCCCATTTGGAGGAATCTGTTAACTTTGAAACAGATGTTACGGTGTTTGACGTCGGTTTGTCTGACGAAAAAATCAAGCAGAACGTAGATCTCTTAATAGAAACAGATCCATCCTTGGAAAACTACAAAGACTCTCTCTACGTCGGTGCAATCCTAGCAAATGACAGCGACCAAGTCACCGAGGAGCACAGATACTTATATTCTGATGAAACTCTCAAGAAGCTCGAGCTTGAAGAGAAACATCCTATCACCTCACAGCCTCCATATTTGTTTCTTTTGGCAATCTCCGCAGCCTTTGCCGCTGTGAATTTTGGTCATGATGAGTCAGCTGTCGGTGGTGCTCAACTTCAGTATATTGAAGAATTTAACATAGTAAACTCAAATATCCAGGGTTTGGTCAACGCAAGTCCTTATTTGACTGCCGGTCTTTTGGGTTCCCCTTTAGCAATCTATTTAGATAAATATGTGGGACGTCGTGCGATAATCTTCTTATCTTGTCTTTTTGGTATCTCAGGATCATTATGGCAAGCTTTTGCTCATAGTATGGGTTCTTTATTGGCTGCTAGATTGTTTTTGGGTATTGGTATGGGATTGAATTCAGCAATTGTCCCAATGTTGATTGCAGAAGCCAGTCCTCACAAAATTCGTGGTGTGTTCTTAGTTCTTTGGCAAACCTTTGTTGCATTTGGTGTTATGTTGGGTTCTATTTTTAACAGAGCTTTTGTGAATATTCCTGGATACACCTCTTGGAGATTGATGATTGGTGCATCGTTTGTCGCTCCTGTATTTGTTGCTGTCTTGATGTTTTTCATTCCTGAATCCCCAAGATACTTGATTAGTGTTGAAAAATACGAGTCTTCGTTGAAATCACTCATAAAATTAAGAAGTCACGAAGTTATTGCTGCAAGAGATTTCTACAAATTATATCAATCTTTGAAAAAACAAAATGAAATTGCTAAGCTCGCTATAATTGACCAAATCAAGTCCTTTTTTGTCAAAAAAAATTTGCGTTTTGCTTTCTTGGTTTCATCTTTTAATATGTTCATGCAACAATACTGTGGTGTCAACATCTTGGTTGGTTATACAACTACCATTTTAGTTCATGCAAATATCGATAGTACTACTGCCATTGCAGGAAGTATTGGTATCGGTGGTGGTTGTTTTCTTGCCACTTTCTTTTCTTCGCAATGTATCGATCGTTTTGGTAGACGTCCTATGTTATTAATAACTTTCCCATTTTTAGCTATTTGCTTGTTTTGGTTAGGTGGATCATTGTACTTGGAAGATAGCGTTAAAAGATTAGGCTCTGGTTTGACATCCATGTATCTTTTTGTTATTGTCTTTGGTTTTGGAATTGGACCTATCTCTTGGACCTACAATGCAGAAGTATATCCGCTAAATGTCAGAACTCTTGGTGTCGCTTCTGGTTTAACTATCAATTGGGTCCTTGATTTTGTTCTTTCAATGACATGGCCAAAAATGGCAAAGTCAATGGGCACAAGTGGTGGTTTGTTCTTCTATGGTGCCTGGAACATATATGCAATTTTCTTTACTTACTTCTTTATTCCAGAAACTAAGGGCTTAACCTTGGAGGAAATTGAAACAGTTTTCTCCCAAGGTTCCTTACTGTTTGCCAAGAGCAATCTTAGAAAATTGTGGAAGCGTTAAACACTGCATTCCAAAAACATTTTATATTCTTTATTTTATTTTTTTATATATTTTATGTTCTATATTACAAACGCAATTAATGTTAGTTTATTAGTTTTTTAAATAACGCTCCCCCAAATAGTAGTTGAAATTACGTCAAGCACAATTTTCTTCAATGTGAAATTTGCAAAATCTTAAATCTTCACTATTTTTTTGCAGTTATGCATGTTGGCTACAATCTGCAAAAAAAAAAAATTCATTTCATCTTAAATTTGGAAAATTACAAAAGGTTTATAAAATTAAAAAAATATATAATGTAAACGTATAAATAAAAGTAAAATATATGTAAATGACATCAATTTTGATATTTTTTCAATATAGTTTTCATCTTTTGAATGTTTGAACCTTCAAATTGAAATTGGGGGGTGTTGATCATTGTACTCAATTGTTTTTGTTTTTGATCTTTCATATCCTCTTTGACATGAATTATCAGCTGTTTTTCCTTATAATCTACCTTCTTTGATAAGTCCGATTGCGACTCATTTAGTTGTAGAATATTTTGCCATTGGTACAAGAGTGTTAAATCTTTGTTCTTTTCCAAATATTGTTCAGAGTTCAGAGCTTCTCTTGGCAAAACACTATTGACAGTCAACTGCCATTGGGCTTTGTATTTATTTCTATTAGAAACTTTTTGTAATTTTTTGTGATAAGTTTTAGATTGGGGTCCCAAAGTAAAATTTGCTTGATATTGGGAAATATCGCCAGATTTATGAGCAATTCCTGCTGAAATGGGGACTGAATTTTTAAAATTAAATTTTGCTTGACTTTCTTTGACTAGATTCTTGCTTACTTTTTTTAGTTTTTTAAATTCCTTCGGATTCAATGGGACATCTGGAAGCGTTAGAATTGAATTTTTTCGCTTTTTCGAAAATGAATATGATTTTTCATCGCTTTTGGACCTTTGAGTTATTAAAAGCATACCATCTTGCTTACGCTGTATTTGTTTCATATTTTGTCTTCTTCGTTGACCCTCAAGTACCTTCTCGTTGTATGTTTGCATGAATCTTTTTTGCAAATTATTTTTTTCTTTTGCCGTTAGTTTATTTGATGCTGATGCTGATAAAAAATCAGTATTAACCTTTTGATCTTTTTTGAATTCCTCTTCAGTTGTTATTAAAATAATGCCTTCATCGCTTATATCACTGTTTTCACTATCACCACCTTCACTACTACTATTACTATTATTATCAGTATAATCCTCCATACTTCTGCATTTTTGAATCTTTTCAGCTTTGATACTTTGTTCAATATTGTTTGGCATCATTTTTAACAGTGCCTCCAATGGATTGAAGCTTATCGTTTCACATGAGTGATGGGAAGTACCTGCAAGACTTTCATCAATACTTGTATCTTTTTTAACTCCTATTGACCTACTATAGTGTATTAATTTTTTATACTTCAGCCGGTGCATTTTGTTGGGCTGATTAGTTGAAGCTTTGAAATTGTTTTTCAATTTTACACTTACTGGATTTTCGGGTATCTCAAAAAAAGGTGATACAATTTTTGTTTTATCTCCTTGAGGTGTTTCCAGTAATTTCTTCTTACTTTTATTAACAAATAAATTGTCGATGTAGTTTGTTTTATTTGATAGAACTGCTGGTAATATTTTGAAATTATTTCCACGCAAAAGTAATTTTTGATCTCTATTGCTTGCTTTACAGATATTTTCATCCTGATTTGCAACATCGCCTTTCAATTCTACCAGATGGTTCTTATTCTTAACATTCAAATTTTCAACTAATATTTTTGTTCCTAGTATTGTTGTTTTTTCAAAGCCATATACTGATTTCAGTATGTCCTTTAACTTCTTCAAGTTTGTATTTCTAAATTGGGGCAGTAAGCTAATTCTTTTGAACAGAAGAATTGATAATATTAAAATGAGGATTAAAATAAAACACTTTTTGCAAATTTTCTTCAGATCCTTTTTTTCAATAGAATCATATGGTTGTTCATTTTGTGGATTCTCAAAAATAACTAAATCTTTTGTTTCTGAATATACGTTATTCACATTTTCTTTTTCAAAAAAACGTTGCCTTGGCTCTTGTATTAATACACTTGAATCAGAAAAACAAACATCCAAATCTTTCAAAAATATATTACTTTTATCTTTAAAATTGATGTTTGATTCAAATTTTGAATCATGCTTGACACATCTTCCATTGAGTTTTGTAAGGTTTTTTTTATCACTTATTTCCAAAATAATATTTTCTGATTTTGGTTTCTCTTTTCCACAAAACAGAAAATGGTCTGATGATAAAAAGCATATTGTTAACTTAGTAAAAATTAATAGAGGATTATATGTTTTTGTTTGAAAATATTCCTTGGCGCCTTGTGCTATTGAAATACTACTTGAATACAAAGAAACATTTGCCTCTGTAGAAAACGAAGAAGTGTCAGCACCGTCTATATTTTTACAATATGAAAACGACCATGAACTACATAAAAGTTTTTTATCGCTAATATTCAAATTGGTATCAAACAACGAAAGCGCGTATGTTAACGTAGAAATAATATCAATGAATCTCATGGTTTATGTTTTACTGTGTTAATTCATTAATAAATTTTTTGAAACAAAATAATGTTTGTACGCTGAACTAGAAAATATGATGAATTTCTTTTAATTTCAATCAAGTGAATGATTTATAAGTTGAAAGACGTTGATTCTTTGTTATTTTATTTTGCTGATATTGACTTTGACATGCTTTTGATCTAATTGATATGAATAGATGAAATAAATAAACTTCAGGACGCGTTTTTTTTTTTTTTTTTGAAAAAAAAATCCGTTGACAGATACTATTGGTTATTTAAATTACCAAAAATGAAAACTGCGAGTACCGCGTTTGACAAACATGCAATCATTAATTTCATTTTTCATATCCAGTTGTAATTTTGATTGCTAACCAAATTTTTACTAATACTACTTTTTTTTTTCGAACTTTAATAGCTTGTAACCTAATCTTTGAGTTCAAATTGATATGTTTTTTAAATTTTTGTCGACAATTTCCCAACAAAATGAAAATTAGGAATTAAACTATTTGAGTAAATCAAAAATCAAAAAAAAAAAAAAATAAATCTTAATACTTTCATAACACTCTAAAATATAAAAATAAAATTTCAAATGGTACTAAATTTTTTTATTTACAACTGCCAGACATATCATGTTTCAAGAGGTTCCATCGTGCTATTTTAACTGCTTTTCAAAATGAATGATTTTCATAAATAATTTACATTTTTATTATAAGAATCATCAATAATATATATATAGACAATATCATAAACAAAAGATTACCAAAATTGCTGATAAACACGAAAACTTTTTACGGAAGTTTTTAACCTGTATCAAATATCGTTTTCAGCAGTTGAGACATCAGATTTCTGCAAAGTTTCAAGCTTTCTTTTTTTTGTGAGTCTCCAAGCAAGATAGTTTGCTGAATGGTTGAGAGTATGAGCAGTCACATACTTCTGTTCACTCAAATGGTCTGGGTGACTATGAAGCTTAAAGTCTTTCGTCAATATATCTTTTGACGATTTTACTTCACTTTTACTATCATCTCCTTCTGTTTTTGTTTTTTCATCCTCCTTTTTCTCATTGTAGTCACTTATGAGGTATTTGTTCAATGTTGGAGAGATTTTATTTGAAATTAATGCTGGTGGTGAATTGTACCATAAGAAATGATTACTATAACTATCGACCAGTGATGTTTTCAAAGACTCAACCAAATAGGAGCCATCAAAATCGGCATTAAGCAACTTTGTCTCCATACCTTTCAGTAACTCATACGTGTAATATGCAGTATCAATTATCTCCCCAATTCTGATACTTACATTATCAGCAGCCAAATGTGGATAAGTATTTAATAAGTATTCATTATTTGGTGAACAAAGGTTATTATTATTCACTTTAACTGGTTGAATCATTTGACTTTGCTGTTGTTGTTTCTGCATTTGCAATTGTTTTTGCTGATGTCTGTTATACTGCTGTTGTGCAATCAAATATTCTGAACTTGGAGCGGGTGGTCTGATATATCCTGTTTTGTTAGCATTACTTGCAGTACTGTAGTTTGCTGATTTGCTTGGTGTAATTCTTCCTATAGTTGACATAGATGATTGATAGTATTCACTACTACTTATGTTTCCATTAGAAGCTCCAGAAATAGCATTGTCATTAATAGTTACTAGAGAGCCGCTATTACTTCCTGCACTATCCTCAATTAAAGATGAGCCTTTAAGCGTTGTACTGTTTGATGCTAACAAAGGTGTATTATTTCCTAATGCGGAAATCAATTTCTTGAATCTTTTTAAAATAGTAGTATCTGCAAAATTTATTGGTTGTGGATTTGACGAGTCTGTTTGCAAAAGAGAGCTTGTTACATAAATTGGGGAGCCTCCAGGGCCAGGAGAATCTGTTCCCGAATTATTTGCCAATGTAATCAAAGCTTCGCATATTATGCTTCCATTAGGGACTTGTTTCTGCAATATTTCCAAAGTGTCATCAGATATATATTTTGTATTTGGGGTGGATGAATATTGATGAGACTCATCCTTCAAATCGACTGGTCTCAAATAAACCATGCCAATAATAGGAGGGGCATTTGGATGACCCAAAGTTGGTTGAGCGGGAATTCGGTCCGAAGGAGTAGCATCAGCAGGCAACATATATTTCAAAGGGCTTTCGAGCTTGTGTAGAGACCTCAAATGTCTTAAGGAAATGTAAAAATCATCTAGATTTTTAACTTCATCTGGCATAGAGTATTTCCATGATCTAATCTTATTGAATGATTTATCTGAATCTGTATAACGATACTCACAAACAAAAGCTGGGCCATCATATTGAACTAAAGGATTGCTTCTTTGGTATCTTGTAATGAAAGACACAAAACAGTCGGCTACAATCTCTTCTACCAAATGATCTCTATACTGGTTACTCTTGATAACCTCATTAGGATAAAATAATCTATCTGACCGATGAATAGTTTGTTCAGGTCTGTAATACCAATTCACATTCATCCATACTTGGTCTGAAGGAATTTCTTTCCATAATAAAAATATCTGTCCCACTATTGGCTTGTTGATATCATTTGGATTATATATTAAAACCCAATCTCCGACTTTGTAAACTTTGCTATTTTTTTCCACTGATTTCAAAATGGTTCTAGTTTTATCTTTGATCAAGTATTCAGAATTTGGAATTTCCATTTCCTTTGCTATTAGTTCATGAACCTGCTGCTCATAAAAAAAGGTGTCAGATATCATTTGAGAGTTAGGAGGATAATAAGTTTTGGCGTTGTGAAACATCAAGGTTAGATCAGAAATAAACTCATCCAAGTTATTGTACATTTTCTGACGTATTCTGGATCTTATGATGTCTAATGAAAGCGGCTTAGAGATTATTCTATAATATTCAGGGAACTTTTTCTGATCCGGAAGTTTGTCAAAATAAATACGGACAATCTTACCTTGATCGTTTTTAACTTTTTTCATTGATCGAAGGATGTTTTTAATTCTTTGCTCAAAGGGCTTATCAACAACAGGCGGTTTACCCTTCTTGCACCAGGCGTCAAAACTAATTTTTTCGAACCCAATGGTTTGTCTCAAAGACGCTGGATTTGTAGAACCAACCCTGTTGAGGTTATTTAGCGACTCTGCAGAATTCATATTCGATATTGTTGCGGCAGTTTGTTGCTTTACAACCATTGGAATAGATTCTGTTTCCCCAACATTTGATCCAGAATCATATTGATCGTTCAAGTTCAAGTTACTAGTCATTTTTACTGAGAACCTAAAAGCACTATTACTGAGTACAAATCTTAAAAATGAATATTGTATCTTTTTTTATAATAAAGGTACGATTATATTATTACAATACAGTAACAAAAGATCCCTCTTACTTTCCAAATGAAGCCTACGAAAATTTTCTTTTGACTTTAGAATTTTTTTTTATATCATTAAAATAAAATGTGCGTATAAAATATTATGTATATTACTGCGAAATAATGCTAGAAAAAGTAAATAAATTCATAAATATGTATGAGGCACCTGACTAAAAAATTCTGAGCACATGACATAAAGTGACTTAAGATGAACAAATTATAGTCTCCGATATAGTGTAACGGCTAGCACGGTTCGCTTTCACCGAGCAAACCCGGGTTCGACTCCCGGTATCGGAATTTTTTTAAATGTCATTTTAATTTTTTTGATGCAATTTTTTAAAAAATTATATAGTGATAATTTGTTAGCTCAAAATATCAGTGATGAGATAGAGTATTTCATAAAATATTGGATGAAATATAGAACAAGCTCCTTCAGATATCAAATGAATTGAATTGTGGTGTGAAAAAATGAAATTAGAAAACGATGGGTATTACATCCCGTGTATCAAGGTACTTGATAAATCTAGGCTTCAGAAGATTCGCAAAAAGCTCGAATCGATGAATTTGTTAAACAAGTCTTACAAAAAATATATCAAAGAAGGCATTTTATTCACAGATTCGACACAAATAAGGACAAATAGTAGTGTGGCTGAAGATTCTACGTTTACAGATGAGAAGCCAGAGATTTTTTTGGAGAATATAGAACGTACAGGTTTGGAAAAGACCGATGTTGATTATTTAAAAGAACTTTGGAAAGACAAATCCGTGAAGTTTATCAATTATAATATAGCAAATGCAACAGATCATCTTATAAGCACATTGAACCCTAAAGGTATAATTGAGGAATTTGTATCAAGCTATTTGCTAGGCATAGGAAAATTTGATCTTTTCCAAGTTGTGAAGGGCCATATTCCGAAGAAATACACTCTCTATGAGCCGTTGATTTTATTCAATAACTCCAATACATTTGAGAATGTAGTTTGGGAACAGAAAATTTTCACCGAGGTTGATAGAGTCGATTTTTATGAAAAACTTTTGAGAATCCCCCAGTTTTCCAATAAATACCGCTGCATAGCTGTAAATCTGCCGATTCCCTTGGAGATTAATGTGAAAAGGCTACCTTTGCAAATTCAACCAATTTATGGGGATTTTGGCAATTATGTTAATGGCTCTAATCTACTTGAAAACTGTTTGAACATACCTGCATCCGTTATGGAGAATCCCAGTGAGAAAGACTTGAAAAATAGCTTGTGGTGTCACACGATTCAGAATGGGATACATCAGTATTGGGCACCGTTGCATGTGATGTTTTCCAGGGGTAATATCCACGAAAAGCAAAGAATTTTGAATACCTTTCAGAATGTTGAGGGAAATGATATCATTGATTTATATTGCGGGATAGGTTATTTCACACTATGTTACTTGAAAATGGGATGCAGACGTATATTTTGCTGGGACATTAATCCATGGAGTATTGAAGGATTGATTCGTGGATGTAAGGCCAACGGATTCAAATTTCGTGTAATTCAAGAGGACGATAAATTTGATTTATTGAATGATTCAGATGATCTAAACAAAGATGTGAGAGCCTTTATTTTTCTTGAAGATAATAAAAAAGCAGTGCAGAGGTTGAAGAATGCAGGCCAGTTAAGGTTAGCACATGTGAACTTGGGATACATCCCATCATCGAAATACGCATGGCCCACAACTGCTCAAGTGATTGGTGAACACACAAGTGTCCCGACAATGGTTCATATTCATCACAATGTCCAGGCAGAAAAAATCGGCGAGTTTTCAAAGTATACAGTTCGAAAATTTGATCGATTGATGGTCGAATACAACAATAAGAAAAACGATGAGTTCTCAGGGGTATCCAAACCGAAAGCCGATGCAGACGTCATGCTTGATTACAACTACAATAGCTCTGAGGATGAAGAAGAGAATGATGAGAGCATCAAGAAAAAGTGGAAAACGAAATGCTGCAAGGTTGAGAAAATCAAGACGTACGCCCCAACCATATGGCACGTCTGTGTTGACGCGGAGATTTCGAAAGTCTGAAAAAGACGAAAGTATGAATGATAAATATTAATAGAGTGTAAGTATTTTAATACTAGCATAGTTTTGGCATTACAGGTTATATTTATAAAAATTTATTAACAAGATTGTTTCAATAAAATAATTAAGTTCGATAGTGTTGTTTTTTAGAAAAGAATTTTATTTGATCTCGCATTAAATTAAGTATGATCTGAATAATGCCCGACCAACGCTTTTAAGACCTTACCGATTTGGCGTAGCTTTCAGAAACGCATTCAGTAAATTATATAATTACAGGAACTAAATGAAGAGCTTGAATTTGTAATCATTGTTCAAAATCTTTTGAAATTTTTAGATGATAGTTTTTATTCGATTGTTACTTTTAATGCAGATAGAAGATATTTCACCAGCGATGATTAATAGAAGTAGCCAAAAAATTTATTGACTTATTAGAATAATTAGTCCACATTGAGACGTTTCAAGTGGTAAGTTTTTTCGAGAGAGAGTGAGTTGTTGTAATTGCAATTATACAATCCCATTCATAATCAGGGTAGGAAATATATTATATTTATGTTATTTTTTAGGTAGTTTTCTATTTTGTTTAGTTAAACATGTTTATGCAGATTTCTGTTTGCTCCTTTTTTTTTTATTTTTTGTTGAGCCAGTATTACTATATTGAAATACTTACTCATTATGCTCTCAAATATCTTCCGTCTATAGGCTACGATGAGGCGAAGCTAGGCTTAGTTGAGG